>JAJTUV010000667.1:0-45000 GCA_021653895.1 Mastomys natalensis
TTCTGTACCAATCTGATGCTGCGTTAGACACTTTTGCAGAGCCATTCCCGATTCCTCTTGGGTACTCCTGGGTCCCTCCCAGGAGTCTCCCATCTCCTCTCCAAAGTCTTGTTCGGCTCTGGTTTCTGCAAATGGCTCTCCTTTTCTCTCCGCTATTTCTTTTTCTTCCAGCTTCAGTTCTGGAACAGGCTCCAGGCTTGGAAGGTCCTGAGATTGAAAATATCCTAGGCTACATAGTAAGTAGCAAGACCTGTGTCAAAACAAACAAACAAACAAAGAAAAAACAGTAAATACAGGGCTGGAGAGTTGGCTCAGTGGCTAAGAGCATTTGCTGCCTCTTATATTCCCAGAAACCGTGTGGTAGCTGATAACTTTCTATAACTCCGGTTTCAGGGGATCCAACACCCACTTCCTCTGTGGTATCCACTCATAAATGTATATAACACACATATCTATATACCTATACATACATATATATCTATATACATACACACACATATGTAGAAATAAGGAGAGAGAGAGAGAGAGAGAACATGAAGGCTTGTGCCTTTGTGTCCACTTCTGAGTTATGTGTGTGTGTGTGTGTGTGTGTGTGTGTGTGTGTGTGTGTGTGAAAGAGAGAGAGAGAGAGAGAGAGGAGAGAGAGAGAGAGAGAGAGAGAGAGAGAGATCTCCAAATATTAAAAACAATAAACGAGGGCCTGGTGATAGCCAGTAAAACACTTGCAATGGAAGCATAAAGAACTCACATATAAAACCATCTGGACATGATGGCACCCACTGGCAATTCCAGGATTGGGCTGGCAGAGACAGGAGAACCCTAGGGCTCCCTGGCCAGCCAGCTTAGCTTACTTGGTGAGCCCTGAGCTAATGAGAGACCTGGTCACAAAAATGGGGGTGTGACCTGAGAAGCAACACTTAAGACTGACCTCTTGTCTCTCTACATGTGTGTATGCTCTCCACATACATGTGTGCACACACATACACAAATAAGTAAATAAATACAATTCCAACTCCTGAGATAGAAGAGACAGAGAGGTGAACGGAGAGACAGTGAGTGCTGAATACAGACACAGGAAGCAGCATGATGCAGTGAATATTTCTTTGTTATTTACAAAGCATATTTCCAAATCAAGATGGAAAAGACAAAAACCAGCAGAACAGATATAAGAGCAGTATGTGAGAAGAGAGAACAACCCTCTTAGCTGGTGGCATGGGAAAAGAAACCCAAGTCTACCCAGAATTAGAGAATAAAAAATTAAACATAGGTTTTTTGTTGTTGTTGTTTGGTTGGTTGGGTTGGTTTGGGGATGGGGGATGGTTTGGCTTGGTTTGGTTTTCTGAGACAGGTTCTCTCTGTATAGCCTTGGCTGTCCTGAAATTCAATCTGTAGACCAGGCTGGCCTTGAACTCAGAGATTCTGCTTGCCTCTGCCTCCTGAGTGCTGGGATTAAAGGCATTTGCCACTGCTGCCTGGCTTGAACATAATTATTGGTTTAACAGATTGATAAAAGTTTTTAATTCTTCCCAATTTGGAACCTCTAGATGTAGCTAGTCCCCGAGCTGTGTCTACATGTAAGGAGTTGGCTAGGGAAAAAAGACTAAGAAACGTCAGGGTGGTTTTAGAAAATGGGAGAAAGAAGATAAGAAATGAATGACGTGTCTGGTCCTTAGATGTAAATGCCACTGAGCCTCTGGGAGGAGAGGAGGATGGCAAGCACCAAGAGCATGTGAAGCATCCTTCCGAGGCTGCTGAGAGGCGAGTGGCCATCGGGTCTCCAAACCCTCAGGGAACCCGAGGACAGAATGCACCTCCTCTTGCCAGCAAAGAACGAGACAAAGACATGCAGAGTGGCCGTGGAGTTGAGGGATGGGGCTGGGAGATGGGGCCCCAGAGCTGGAGAAGGAGCAGTTGGTGCCTCGGAGCTCAGAGAGGGATGAGTAGTCAAGGCTCCCGCTGCTGCTGCTGCTGAGAAGCTCACATTCCTTCTGTTCTCACCGTGTACTGGACACATGAGGCATCTAAGTGTGTTAGCATCTTATATGGCATTCACAGTGTCCTCATAGAACAGCTAGCGCCTTCATATCTGCTGAGTGAGCACGAAGACCAACCCCAAGAGGCTGCTTAAATAATTTTTTTCAAAGTTCTATGATAATAAGATGATGGAGAACCAGCTGACCCGCTGCAGGGGACCATGTCTGGAGTCCTCCATGCTGGATCCTTCCGTCTTGAAACTAAGGTCCGTGCTCCTGAGACTCTGCTTTGGCACTCCTCACTGCCTTGTGTGGCAGTTTGATTGTCTCCTGACACCTTCTGGAGCCCACTGGCCTCCTGAGGATTTGAATTCTGTCTTCTGAGAAAGGCTCCACCAGACCATGGCCACTTCCCATTGGTCTTTCCTGCCTGCCTCCGATAGCCTCAATTTTATGAACCCGGCCCAGTTTCCTTCTGTGTTGCTTGCTTTTGTTCTCTGCACTGCAGTGAGTTTTGGTTTTTTTTCCCTTGTTTGTCATCTGTTGGTCTTTCTGATTCCTTCAATAAGATCTAAGTTCCTTAAAATTTTGCCCTCATGGAGCATAACACAAGGCAGGTGGGCATTGATAAGAACTTAAGAGAACAAGGCCGGCTTTGCCCGCCTTGGAACACCGTGCACTCTACAGGGTGTACACACTTTGATGCCAGAACTGGGATGCAGAATCAGAGAAGAAGGAGTCCCAGCATCCACCCGGCACCCACACTTTCTTGCATTCTTTGTAGGCAGAAGCCCTAGGCAGCTAAAAAAAAAAAAAAAAAAAAAGCCACATGACTGGCATGTTCTTAGCCTTGCCACGTGAGCTCGGGAGAGTGGTGTCCATTGTAGGATACAATCATGATGGAGAATTCTCACTACCTTCATTGGCAAACTGAGAATATGAGAAAGGAATTATTCTCACAGGAATCACCTCCTGTGAGATCCGAAGCTCAGAACCCACCATGTGGGCATTGTTCATTTGGAGGAGTCTACCGATTTCATAGAAGAGTGGGCAGTGCGACATGCCCAAGTCCAAAATGAAAGACTCTTCCAGGAACCAGGGCCCAGGCATGAAAGGGAAAATGAGCCCTTGCTCTTGGTTAGTTTAGTCTGCAGCTTTGTGTTTGGGCCCTACATGCTGCCAGTGGAGAAGTGTCCTTAAACAAAACCAACACTAATGCACTTTATTCAAGGTCTATGGGTGGAGTTCCAGGAAATAACATGGTGGGAAAGAAATCCTGGGGCTTATTTCCCGGACTGTAGTTGCTTTTTAACGTAGTGAGAGACCTGAACATTATTCAATATTACTCAATAATGTTTACTGGCACTTTCTAGTACTGAATATTTGCTAGAGGCAATATTCTTTATAAAATCTTTGTAAGGTTCCCTATAAATACCATCCAGTGTTCTGTGTTTTTATTTATCTAGCAGTGGTTTAGACATCTATAAAAATTCCTAGAAAGAATGGAGAATGTTAAAGGTATTGTGAGAATGACTTGGGGTTTGGGGCTTTAGTTTCTTATTCCTGGATGCCAAAGATTAGCATCTGTAAGGAATTTGGAAAGCCCAGTGCAATCATAGAGGCTACTGGTCACTCAAATAGAAGATCTCAGAGGCTCAGCACCTGATACAGAAGCCACACAAGCAACCCATGTCCTTCACTATCAGATAAGCCAGTCGCCATCAGAGATGACGCTGGCATTCCTCCTTGCTGACAAGATCATGACAGTGTCATGATACTGCTGGTGACCAGTGGACCCATGTCTATGTGTTTCCACACTTACCAGATTCTTCGTGTCTCTATGAATATAGGCCTTTCTGGTCTGTAAGCTTCCTGTCTGTAAGAATAAGAAATTGGAGGAACTAGTCATCTTTCCAAACTTGAGTCTAAAACCTCCCAATGTGTGCCTTACAGTAGCTGTGGTGTTAGCCACGTGACAACCACATTCCTGAATGGCATTATCTGATTACTTCTGCTGCATTTTGGTTCGTATTTCCGTATGACACATGGCAAAACTGATGATGGTCGATAGCATTTAGGAAGTATACTTAGAGACTTGTGTGAGCCCTGTGGTTTCAGGACCTGCAGTTCAGGGGCTGGAGGGTTGAATTCTGCTCATTCAACCTTCTTCCTCTTTGTCTCCCCAGACACCTTCTAGCACTTTCCAGCTCTCCCACCTTGACCACCTGTAACAGGCAAGAAGTACGGAATCTTGGTCCGGGGACTGTGACGGGTAGCAAAGAGATAGGCCTGGGTTACACTATCATAAACGGCATAAGCGACTCTAGAAAACAAGTTCTCCAAGTCCTGGGTTGGTATTTGTCTGAGGCATGTGAAAATACTTTGCCAAAGGTGGACACTGTAAAATGTTCATTAATGTTTCGAGTCTATCTCCCAGTCTTGTAAGAAGCCGGTGTTTGTTCAGTGAAGGGTCAAACTGAACAGACAATGTTTTCTTTATGTTTATGGAACTAGTCGGGAAGAACTACAGAAACCTGGGAGCTGTCACTGTTTGTCCCTGCACAGCTGATTCTCATCATTATCTTTGGACCGACACCCCACAAAATTGGGTGGGTGTGCAGCTACTCTTTGACTGACTTGAGGCCTAGTGGCCCAAAAGCCTTTATGCAAAAAATACACAGCAAGCAGTCTGAGACTCAAAGTTTGCTGCTGAGCAAATGATATCTTGTCTGACACTGGCCAGGGCCCCGGGCACTGCTTGGAGATAGTCTTCAGAATCTCAGTGCCCTTGATCCAGACCTTCCAAGTCTACGAGGGCCCAGAAATGTGGATAGACGCCTATACACAGCCTTTAAGTCCACCAGAAAGAACTAGCTTTGGAACTTAGCTCTTGAGGTGTTTCAATGTGGCAAATGTTGTAAGGTGTGAGACAATATTCACAATGTATTTTTTAGGGGGAACAAAGATATTAATAGAGTCATGGAGGAGAGATTGTTTAACGGCGTGTGTTTAAATATGTGTTTAGTGTGTGTAAGACCTGGACTCAATCCTCAGCCCTCCACAAAAGTAGGTAATAACTAAAACACTGTACAGGCTCAGACATAGGTTATGTGCATATGTGTTACATATAAAGTAGATAGAAATATGCATAGTACCATTTCAGAGCAGGGTTTTTTGTTTGTTTGTTTTTGTCGATGTTTTGTGATAACAGGGTTTAACTCAGCTCCTCGTACGTATTACACAAGCATTCTGCCACTGAGTCACGTTCCCCTGCCTGTAATTATTTCTTTATTTTCCGTGAGATTACAACCGGTTTTATGGCTTATCACTTTGTATATCTCCAAGTTTATAAATGAGCATATTCACTTCCAGGATGAAAACCAATAAAATTGTGTTAAACGCGATGCTGTGTAAGAAATATTAACAGCCCTGATGGATCCTTCTACGATGGCTTTAATATCGACACTAATAAGTACGGATAGTATTTACCGAGCACTTGTGCGTAGCCACTACACAGTCCTCCCAGCGCTTGCCACCTCGGGTCCTCATGAACATTGTGTAAGGGACGCAGTAGTCTGCCTCTTTAAATATGGAAAGCCAAGGTCCTGAGAGTCGAGATGGAAACCTTCATCTCTTAGGAGGTGCAAAGGCAAGCATGACTCCCTTTTCCTTAGCAACATACATAGATGTTCACAAGTGTACACAGAAACACCTAGTTCATATGTGGTAGGACTGACTTTAACTTTTCCTGATACTCATCTATGTTACTGTTTTTCCTCTCTCCTTACCCCCTTTCCTCCCTCCTTCCTTTCTCTCTCCCTCCCTCCCTCCCGCCATCCCTCCCTCCTTCCTCCTGCCTGTGTCTTTCTCTTTCTCTCTCCAGTACTGGAAATTGAACCCAGAGTTATTGGAAGCGAAGGGTAGGTGTGTTCCAGGGGTGTAGGGTTGGGGGATTCGGAGAAGCTGGAAACACCGTTCCTCAGGCTCCCTGCAGCAGGCTGGGCCCCTCTGCTCCTTGTTCTCCAGGACAGTACTCTGCATCCTGGAGAATGAGTTCAGTTCATTCAGAATGAATGTGGTGGAGGCCAGCTGCCCCTGCATGTGGTCGGTCTAAGTAGGAGCCATAACGGATCCCTTCTGTCTTAGGGGATCCTGCAGGGTATAGGCTGAGGTGTACATCCCAATTCCACCTGCAGCAAAGTCAGGGATAAGTCGTCTCAGGTTCTAAGCCAAGTTAGGTTGTCTGGAAAACATAGCCTCCATTATCACCATTCATATCTAAAAGCCCAGGACAGCACCTGATACACAGTAAATGCTCTGAACAATATTGTGATTAGGACTGACTATAGTTCTGATCATGACAAATGATCCATGAAACTTCTCTTAATATTATGTCCCCACCTCTCTTTTCTTAGCTCTTAACTCCAGCTTGGATTTCCCAGACTCAGATCCTTTTCCTACCCCAGCATCAAAGTGATCTCTTGCTTCTTCTCCTCCCGGATAATCTTCCAGATGATGACATTCTCCCAGTTAAATCTGAGTGAAATGAATGATTGTGAATGTACCCACAACCGGACGGTTGTGAGAGTCAAGGATGGCTCCACACTGGCTTCTCAGGGAGGTCCTGAATAGCTACGTCCAAGAATGTCTGAGCACATACAGAGGGTTTGTGTCGGGTGTGGCAGAAGAGCGGAATATAGACCATTCTTAGTCATTACAGCAAACTTGGGAGTGCGAGTCATAAACCCATTGTTAGCCCATCAAAATGACTGACTGCGATATGAAAGTCAGAAGATACCCAATCTCCCGCTCCATGGTCTCGCTGCCTGCACAGCGTTCTCTGATGGTTTTATTTATGGTATTGTCCCTCCTGATTTGCCTGATTCTGAATAAATCATCCCCGGTCTTACTGACCCACATCCCATCTCTAACTAACCATTCTCAATCTGTCTCCCTTGAGCCTAAACGCAAGTGCAGTAAAAAACCACTGTGAGTCCTTTAGGGTGCTTCTCACCAATTAAAAGTGGCATATTAAATTTCTGAAAACCTTTGTAATCTGCAGTATAAAATCACATTTTATGGTAGCAGATAATTTAGAATCCATAAGCTAATTAAATGCAGTGAATGACAAGGGTATTCTCTAGATAAATGATAGATCAGTCGCAGATAATGTACAAATCTAAGAGACTGGAACCGTCAGGAAAAGAGGAAGAAAACTGAGTCAAAAGTGTGGGTCCTTTTACATAAGTTGACTAATTGTACCAAGCACACAATAGAATTAATCACTGACATCTTTCTGCCTCCAGATCTCCATGGAACTATGGAAACAGTCCACTCTGCCATGAAGGGAGTTACCACCCATCTCTATGCTGCTATGTACCATGACGCTTCTGGATGTAGACAGGATGCAATGTCTCTGCCTCTTCTTCATGCCCAGATAAAGGGACCACAGGTACTGAGGGAAAAAGGAAAAGACCTCCAGATGAAGACATCAACACTACGACTGAGAACGTGCTCCTTCCTGGCTCAGAAGTATTTTGATCATGGACCAAACATGTGAATCTTAATGATCATCTATCTTGGCATGGAGAAGGATTCAGAGGCTGTGTAAAAATGACTACATTGATCAGCTGAGACATTGGGTATAGGGAGACATAGTGTTAGATTGACCAAGCCCAGACCCTCATTTATGAAGAGAGGAGGCTAGCGCTATGGGGCAGGTCAAGCTCAAGCGAAGGCAGTCCAGAGCACGTGCAAGGTGCTAGGCACCATGAATGAATAAACGGATGAACGAAGGAACAAACAGACAAACAAAGAAACAAACACTTGAGTGCTTGAATCCAGGCGGCTCTGAATTCAGGTCTCAGAACACACATGTACATGTAGAGATAAAGTAGGAGAGAGGAGGAGGAGAGGGAGATGGGATGGGGAGAAGGAGGGTGGAGGGGTCAGACAGAAGCGTGGGAAGTGATCCCCAAGGTCAGAAGTGGGTCAGACATGGGACAAGAATGCAAAGCATCCAGGCTTTGGCCACAATGTCACTCCTCTGAGTTGTCCAGAAGATCTAAAGGCAACTTTCAAAGTCCTGAAAGACAAAGAGGGAAGCCTGACTTATATTTGTAGCTTAGACGATGATCATCATACTTGCTTCCATGAAGAGAGGCATCCCTTGGGGCCAGAATCAAAGCTCTGCTGATGTTGCCAGAACAGCCAGATGGCAGGGGCAAGATGCAGCCATGCCAGGAGAGCTTCAGAAGAATACAACCAGAGTAAAGATGTTAAAGAAAAGGTAGAGGAATAATCGATCATAAGGAAGAGAAGCAGGAAGCACAGGGCCACCTGTTTCCAGAGTCCTTCATTCCCAACACAAAGAGAGACTAGAAAGAGTCTTCCTTTTCCTGCTTGTCAAGCCCAAATGCACCAAGCACATGACAGGTAGGCTTAGACATTATGACACTGGGTGGACATTCTGCTTAGATCTAGGTAGTCAACTCCTGGCAGAAAGCATTGTGGCAAATATTTTCCTGAGAACTCTCCATCTGATGACAGGATAACCCAGACAACCTTTAAATAAAAAGAAGAAGGAAGAAGGAGGAGGAGGAAGAAGAGGAGGAAGAGGAGGAAGAGGAGGGAGAGGAGAAGAAGAAGAAAGGGTGGTGTATGGTTCATTAAATTGAAATGTCATTGTTAGGGATAATTTCAGGCATGGCTGGATCCAGGAACTCCAAACTTGGTTATTGGATCTGGGATTTCTCCCCCATGTTTTTAGGGAATCTTTTCTTTTGTTGGCTCCATTTTCTGGCTGGTCTGACACATGGGCCATAGCCCGGTAGCTATGGGTTTGAGTTTTCTTAAACTCCAAGTTCATCAGACCAAACAAGGGCCTATTTCCAGTAATTCCAACAAATTTCCATATTGGAGTCTCCTTCTGACTCAAATCCTGTGCCTCATACCAGGAACACTGAGCAGGCCGGGCAACAGCAGCTGTTAGAGCATCAGCAGGGACATAGGCTGATATCTGGGGACCGCCTGCAGTACTGAATAAAGGCTGAGTATGGATTGAGGGGAAAGCACAATTAAAGAGAGACTTGGTGGAGGACCCATGGGTATGCATACCAGTATCACTGTCTGAGATCCTGAAACCCTTAGAGGTTCACTCTGGGGGCCCACAGTGGTGCTTCTTTTTGGCTCAAAGATACTATAGGACATCAATTGCAGGAGTGCATGGCTGGTCACACAAGTAAAAGAACTAAAGTCTGTGCTCCTTGAGGAAGGAGCTAGGTCTAAGCCCCTGTCCCCTGCCTTTCTAAAAGCCACAGCATGGAAATCTCACTTCCCTAGAAAGCGCAGTTTGCTTCCACCATGCCTGGCCAGTCTCAGACTCCAAAGCCAGGGCTGCTCTCTTGCCTGTCCAGTGGTTCTAGTTTCACAGAATGTCAACCTCAGGACACACAGCACAGGCCCTGCCTTCCTCCCTGAAGCTGGGTACTTGCTCCTCTCTAAGGGCTTCAGTCCCATTAATGAGTCATCGTGCTAGAACAGAGAGGCCACCATTAATAAATAGCGGCCACCGCTGCATTGGGCAAAGTGCTTCTGCTTAATCCTCTCCTTGTTGTTTGTTGCCCATACTGTTAGCAGAAGAGGAAACTGAGGCACGTGATTACCTAGCTGTAGGCCTCAGGGCCAGGAAGCAGAAGAGTTGGGCTTCAGACCCAGCCTGTCCTCTCTGCATCCCTCAGCATCAGTCATGGCCACCAGCCAAAGAGGCAGCTTGGCCTGTTGGACAGAGCGGAGCTGGCCTCTGTGTCTGCCCTGTTCCCCCCGGCCCCACATCTAGGCATCCTCCCAGGATTGCTTTCTGTTGGCTCCTCATTCTTCAATGCTGCTACTTTTTCGCCATGTTACTGATGAGAAAACAGCTTAGTAAAATCAATGGTTTTAAATTATACCTTTATGTACGAAGGATTCAAAACAAGCTGCAAAACAGAAATACTTTCCCGTGACAAAAAATCAATCTTGCTGATGCCACTGTTCCTTGGGCCAGCCTCCCTCCCCGCCCCCACTCCTCGGCTAGCTCAAGACTCTCTCTGCTCTTGCATCTGCTGCTTTGTGTCGACTTTCTACAGGTTTCTTGTTCAGGAGACTCGTTTTATCTCAAAGGTCAATTCTTCCAGCGGGGCACCAAGCAGAATTGAATATAATTATCCCGATCTCTAGCGTGTAGAATTCATGCTTGAATTCATTCAAAAAATAGCATGCAGTATAATTAACTGAGAGTCCGACCAAACCTATTGAGAAAGCCTCAGGTATCATACAGTTCCCCTTACAATAGAACATTTTCATTTAAGGACATTGTACGTATTAACCCAAGTCAGCATCCAATTACTCTGAATAAGTGAATTCTCTGTTCCAGGAATGTAATTTGAAAATGTTGTCATGCAATCTGAGGCAAAAGGTCCTTTTTCATTAATCTAACTCTCATTAAAGTGGAAGCCTGCAGGTTATTTCAAATCCATTAGTTTTAAATACAGGTGATTACAATCCTATTGCACGTAAGACAACAGATGTGTCTATCAAGAAATATTGGGACGTTGCGAGGGATGGGACTGGCCGGTGGCTTGGCTGTCACGCTGTTGGTTGAGAGTCACTGGTGGATGGAAGAGTGGGAAAGTCTTGTTGAATACCCCAGGGAGAGAACCTGGGGAGGGGGGAGAGGGGGGATGTGAATGTGTGCAGGAGGGAGCTCCACCCACCCTCTTCCCTAACTGCCTCCCGGGTGTATTTTCTACCTATTTAAATTTGAGAGTTCAAAGAACTAGAAATTCGTTAGTTTTGACCCCTTGTGTTTATTTTTGTTCGAGACAGGGTCTCACTGAGCAGCTCTAGCTGGCCTGGAACTTGCTATATAGACCAGACTGGCCTCAAACTCACAGAGATCTGTCTGCCTCAGTCTCCCAAGTGTGGTGATTAAAGGGTTGTGTCACCAAACCCCACTCTCTTTGTTTTTATTTTTTAAGTCAACTTGGCCTTGAACCTGTGATCCTCCCATGTGAGTATCCAGAGGGCTGAATTTCAGGTGTGCCCTGAACCATATTGCGCTCTCTCTCTCTCTCTCTCTCTCTCTCTCTCTCTCTCTCTCTCCTCCCTCCCTCTCCCCTCCCTCCCTCCCTCTTCCCTCTCTCTTATTGTTTTGTTTGTTGCTGTTTTGTTGTTGAGTCAGGTCTCTTTATGTAGCTCCAGAACCAAGGTGGCTTCAAACTTAGAGATCCACCTACCTCTCCGCCTTCTAAATGCTGGATTAAAGGAGTGTTCTATCACCAGGCAAGGAATCAGTTTTAATCCTTTAAGAAGTCAAGAATCTATAGCCACACCTCTCTGAACCGGCCTAAGCATCTCTGCCTCTCTCTTCGAGCCACCACAGGCTCACATTCCCTCCTTTAGAAACCTCTGGGTATTTAAGCATTCCAAGTTCTTTTCAGGTCTTTGGGCGTCCCACCCTACAACTCTCTGTAACTTTTTCCTATTTTGGCTTTAGCCCTCAGCCCACAGTCAAAGCTTCACAGATACCTCCTTAGCAACACTTTCTAAGGTGGTTCCAAAGCCCAGTGACTTCCTGTTTGTTTCTTTGAACCCCTCAGCCTTCTGAGATATCATTTGTTCCGTTAGGTTTTGGCTCTGCCCTTTTAAAATTCACCTTTTAAGCAGGTGATTTCTGAGTTCGAGGCCAGCCTGGTCTACAGAGTGAGATCCAGGACAGCCAGGGCTACACAGAGAAACTCCTGTCTCAAAAAACAAAAAAAAAAAAATAAATAAATAAATTCACCTTTAAATTCAATGCAGGAAGGCAAAAACCTGCCTATTTATTTATACCACATTCCACTGACTCACCAGAGCCAGGCATACAGGTGCTTGGTAACCCTGGTGAAAAAAGAAACAAAAACAAAAACAAATGAAATGCCGGCGTGGTGGCGCACGCTTATCCAGATTGGCAGGAGTGGATTTCTAGTTCGAGCCAGCCTGTACAGAGTGAGTTCAGGACAGCAGGCTAACGAGAAACCCTGTCTCAAAATACTCAAGTTCAGGAACCGAGACTTGCTTAGGACTGTCAGGGAAAGATAAGGAAGAGAAAGCACACTGTGTTGTTGATGTCTTCATTCATACCACTCCAGAATGGGGTTGATTTCTACGTTATCTCACCACGAGGTGAGCAGAATGCCGTCCATTGAGTCAATGTGGCAGAGTCCTGGGGCTCGGCTCTCAGTGGTCACAAATACTGAATACAGATATACCGAAACCACACCCTCTTAACCTCACTGTTCCTTTGAACATTCCCCACCCACTGACCTCCTTGTTGGCCTCAAACTTTCCATTTTCCTGTCTCAGCCTCCAGACCTTTCCTTTAAATAAGTCAGATCCCATAAACATCCACCTATAAAATATTTGGGGACTGGTGGTTCTGCCCAGAGCTGAGTGTCTGGGAATCAGACATCATCAATAGCTATCAACCCTGGAAAAGACACGTTTCCTTGAGGACAGAGTTGGTGCACATAGAGGTAGACTCTTTCCGGGCTTTAAAATTCTAGTTCCTCTTCTACCCCACAGAAACCTTCCAAGGTCAAAATTCATGGAGACTGAGCTTCTTCTGAGAAGGAATTTGCTGATAATGCTTATCTTGGGAGAGAAGATTCAAACTGGGAACTCAGGTGTTTGATGGCCACATGGTAATACCCCAGGCTCTTAGCAAAACCAGTGTTAATCACCCTGGTGCTCTTGGGAATTCACAATTCCCTGGAACAAGAAATCGGGTGATGATGGTTTTATTGGGTATCAGAGAAATGTCTCAGGACCCTTGGAGAAAACAATCTACAACAATAAATTTCCTTCATTCCAACTTTCTATCCCAGGCAAGGGTCGCTCTGAGGCAACCTTGAAGTAGAAACCACTGCTTGCTTGAAGTTATCCCTGAACACGTCATCTCTTGTCCCTCCCTGCAGAGACTAAAGGGCCCTGCATTCAACCAGATCCTTCCCACCAGTCACTAACCATTCCCACGTTTCAGACATCCTCAACCGCAGTAAAGACAACCCTGTGCTGCTAACCATGCATGGTCCACCTGATTAGATGTCAGTGATGCCTTTTACGAATCCATACTTTGAAGTACACAGAGTACACCACAATTGTAGTAGAAGTTATTATTTAAACCTGAAATTTGTCGGTAAAGTCTCCTACCCGAATGAGACCAGTAAATGAAAACATAACTCAATAATTATTGTATAAATTGCATGCCTAGATTGGGCAGATTTACCACTACACTACTCTAATCCCTGACTATGAGATCCCTTATAACTTGAGGTTTTTCTAGGCCGCGTGGTTGTCCTGGCTCTGGCTCCTCCGTCGTGGCTTCCTTCTACCGCCTGCTTCCTTCTGCTCTGCTTCCTCCTGCTTCTCCCTCTGCTGCTGCTTCTACTTCTGAATCTCCCGACGACTCCCTTCTCTTCTGCCCCTGCTCAAATTCCTCTCACTCTCTCCTCCCCTAAGCATTTTTCTCGCCTCCCCTTCTACTGCCCAGTCTCTGGCTCTAGCCTTTATTTTACAGGTTTAATTGGACAGAAGGTTTACAAGATTCCTTTGTGTACAGATTCAATCATCCTCTGCAGCCCTCCCAGAAGGGTGGAACTAGGATCAATACAAGACTGGGGCTATCCACAACATTGATTCAATTCTCCTCTGCAGCCCCTCTCAGGGGGGTGGAACTAGGATCAAAATACAAGGCTGGGGCTATCCACAACAACAATACTCCCCAAATCCTCACCTTAGACCCAAACTTGCACCCGAAGTCAGTTCCCCTCACAGCAAGAGTCTTCTGACACATACTCAGGCTCAGTTTTCTCACAGATTGTTCACCCAAACCAGGCTTTATTCTGTGTCTGAGACTTCCAACTCACCCCTCCTTCTCTGAACAGTCATTTGACCCCTGAGTGCTGAGCTCTCGCATCCTCCCAGCCTGGTAAGTTGTATTTAGAGTAATGTTCCAGGGCAGACAATGGCTACTTGACAAAGCAGTACAGGGACAAATGGAAAATGGCACCCCTGATTCTTCAACAGCCACTACACAGCTGGGCACCAAAGATCTCTGGGAATTGCAAGCCTGTAGCTTCTCATCTCTACATGTAACCAGGAGCTAGACTTTGCCTTGGCTTGATTGTCACATCATAGTCAGCCTGGCTGGTGTTTAGGAATGGGTTCCCAGGCTACCAAAGGAGGGAAGACCCAAGAGCAGGACACCCAACAATCCTTCCCTCTAGCCTCCTTCAGCAAAATGTCTGGCAGAATGTCTAACAGAAAACCTAGCCTAGACCTCTCTGGTAGGTGCCATCTTGGCAAGTGGAAGTGATAAGACAAAGATACAGAGACCTGAAGACTTGCTATCATGTTCAGAACGACCTCTCTTCCATACAAGATGATGTGTAATCTCTGCTGTAATAGTGTTGAGAGATAGGGCCTTTGCCAGTGATTTTATGATGGATAGATTAAGACCACTGTGGAGAGAGTGCATTGAGTTTGCTATGACTGCCTTCTTGTCTACTCCACCAGTGTCTCAAGTACACAGGCTTCTGTCCCACCATGCTGCATCATAGCACAGAGGCCCACATGCATACAGTTGTTCCCACATGCACACAGACAGTGATGTTAATGGGGTGAGCATTCTGTGAGCATCTTTTTCCACTACAGCCCTTAGGTTGTTTTCCAACATTGCCTTATTTAGTCTTCCCATAGAGAAACCAACCTTGCTACAAGCCACAGTTTCCGACCCCCACCCCCAGGAATATACGCATATACTTTGGACAGCCCTCCGGTCCATCAGAGTTTCAAGGCTTGCTCTCCCTTGTTTCAGTGTAACTCTGTGGCTCTTCTTTTGAGAGAGACATTGGGCTTTCTCTTCAGATATACTTTCCAGCTCCTGATGCTTCATTTTCTGTGTGTGTTTGAATGTCTTTGGCGGGGGTGCGGGGGGGGGTGGGGGGTTGATAACCTATAGAAGCAAGATTCTTTTTTTTCCTGTGGATTCTAGAGACTTTTCTAGAGGGTGTGGGTCACATGGGTTGGAAGATATCACAGTTTAGTGTTGCATTTAAAGATAAAATTGCTTGCATTCATGTCTGAACACATGTGTTATAGGCTCAGTTTCATGAACTATGTGTTCTGTATAAAGACCTGTGTTTATATATAAGAAAGAGCTGAGGTGATCTATGTACCACTGGTGAGGATGGAAAACCCCTACCCAACCCCAAGGCCTCTGCTTACTGGGTGCAGATTTTGAGAACATGAAAGACTTTCTTTCAAGGCTTGTCTTCCCCCCCACCCCCACAATATCTCATGACATTTCTGAGGAAGTAGACTGTAATTCTCTTTGTTTACAACTGGGATACAGAGAGATTAAAAAAATTTACTCAGCGCCATAGAGCTAGCAAACGCAGCGGCATGTTTTGCACGCGAGCCTGACCATTTGCAGTGTCTACAAAAATCTTCATTTTTAAAAGGTTTGCTTTTGATTTGGTTTTGGTCAAGAGGGGATTGAGACCCTGCTTAGGTTTGACTTCTTAGACTAGGAAACTGTTGGCTGATCTCACCCTTCCTTTGCTCTGCTGGGCTTGGGGAGTGACGGGAGCTGTGACTACTCTGGCTGCTTCTGAGACTCCCAATGGGTTCAGCCACTGGAAGATACCCATGAGAGGTCAACATGGCAAAAATAAAAAGACCTGTCCTTTGTCTCTTAGTCTGTCTGTCCCTCTGTTAGTCTCTTTGTCCTTCCTGGCTTCTCTCTTTGTCTCTTTACCCTGCTTCACCCTCCACCCATCATCTTGGGAAGTGGCCATGGTCTGGGCTGAACTTCCTCCCTGTGTTTACATCTTACCTGGCAGGCTGCTGTGTCTCAGGGCCCTTATCCAGCTCTTACATCCGACTCTCCAATCTAGAGGAGGCTGAGGCTCTCCGAAATTTTTGAACGCTGATTTCCCAACTATCCGTATTCCTTTCGACATTGTGACCAATCCTCTATATTAAATTCCTTCCTTTAAACTCTATAGGCTGGACTTGGCCTAAGCCAGACTAGTGCATGGATGCATATACCCAAGCCATAGCAGTACAAGACTAAAAAAAATAGAGAGCTCACATGACCTGACTTCATTTCCTCAAGTCAGGAGGAGGACTTGAAGAGAGCCAATGGGCAGGAGAATCTCCTCAAGTCAGGCCTTCAACCAACTAGAGGCCCAACACCATCAGGGAGGGAAGTATTTGCTCAGACCATGTACTCTCCTGTCACTGTCTCCCAAATCACATTTCCAGAAACATGGAGGGACATTTGCCCAAGTATCTGGGAATCCCATGGCCCGGTCAGGATGCCACAGGAAAATAATCAAACCATTAATGTAAGAGGTCACAGAGAACATGAAGTTTAAGTCATAGCTTAACTTCCTCTCATCTGAAGTCCCCAAGCAGCAGGTTTACAGACACAGACAGAACAACAGCCGGGCTGCAGGAAGGGAGAACGGAAGCTGGTGTTATGGAGACAGAATTTGAGGTGAGAGTCATGATGGATTTTGGTGCCATGCTATGGTAATGGATGTACAACAGCTGAGTGTCCTCAGCGCCACTGAGCCGTGCACAGGAAGACAGTAAGCTCCAGGACACGTGCATCATCACAACCATTTTCCCATTCTTAAAACTTGACAGGAAGACCATGTATACGCAAAGTTACTATTTTTAAATGAATTTAAAAATTACTTCAGTGCTCTCATTCGCTCAGGCAGCGTATGCACTAAAACTGAAACAGTACAGAGATAAGCCTGGCTCCTGTGCAAGGATGACATACAAATTCATAACGTTCATAAAGCATTGCATATTGTTAAACAGTACCCAAACTGTTAATGTAAAAAAAAAAAATTCTAAGAAAACAACACAAAGTCAACAAATAACACCTCTTTCAATAATGTCAACAAATAGCAGTGGTCTCAATTCCCCCCAGATAAAAAGACACAGACGTGCAGAGTAGACACATGTACAATGGAATAGCAGCCAACTGTAAATAAAAAAAAATTGAAATGTACAGGAAAATGTATGGCATTGAAAGAAAGACTATTCTGCGTGAAGTAGGCTTGACTCCAGTGTTCTCTATCACTTCAGGGTCCTAGCTTCTACTTGAGTCTGCTGTGTTTAACATAGAACACATGGAAGCTAGAAAATATGGAAGTGAAGAGAAGATTAGCTTTAAGTCGATTATGTTAGTACAAAAAGTAAAGAAGGAAGACACTGCGGGTGGAAAGGTTGAAACAAGAGGTAGGCAAGTTAGAGGGATTAGGGAGACGAAGATGTAAGAGATGTACAAAGTAACTAGATAGAAAGCAAGAGACACCCCTTTGTGCAGTAGTGGCCTGACTAATGGAGGTAACCAACAGGTCCCTGACTGGATTCAAGGCCCAACACAGGAGGGTGGAGCCTGACACCTGATACTTTAAGGCTAGCTAACAACTCAGGTCGGGAGAAATCCGGAGAAGTCCGTCAGCCCATTCAGAAAGCGTATTTCTGAAGATGATCTAAGCCGACCTAGCGGCAAACTGTATTCCAAACACCTATGCCTATTCCTGTAGACAAAAGCTGTTGTAGCCCCTCATCAGAGAATTTTCTCCTCGTGATGAGCAGTGGGGACTTCAGAGACTTGTGGCTGCCTAAAATTCAGAAAATAAACAGATGTGGGTCCCGCCCTCAACAAATCATTCCTATCACCTCCTCTGAGAAGTGTGTATGAGTCAGAAGACAGGGCAGGTCTTCTCTAGGTCCACCCGACCATTGCAATCATTGGCTAACAACAACTGAAGTTACCTACCCTGGGGCCAGACAAGACCCACTCTATCAAGAACTGGTACAGAATGAGGAGAGGACTCTGGGAGGCCTACCCTTGACCTCTGCAGTTACTGGCTATTCATAGATTCTGGAAAATGTGAGTAGTGTACCCCCAGCTGAGCCCAGCAGGCTCCAGCCCACAGTTCCAAACCCCTGGTCACATAGATGGCCTTGGTTGATCTCAATGGGTCACAAACAAGGGGAAAAGACATGAATGTTGGAGAGATTTGTGGGGGAAGAGGAGGTCAATTAGGGTGACTGGGGGTTGAGGGGTGAGAACGGTCAGTATGTGTGAAATCCATGTGCAAAATTGTAAAAGGAAAGATAAAGTAAATAAGGGAGATATTTGAATTTCAAAGCAAGTATAAAACAAATAAAATAAAAAACAAGGTTTGTTTTAGTTACTTTCTGTTGCCTCACAAATCAAACTGAAACTTTGTTGCTTAAAACAACAACCAATTCTTAATTTCGATGACTTTTACTGCTCTGCTGGCTTGAGAAAGAGAATGCAGAGGCAGTCTTCCAAGATGGCTGCTTGCCTCTGATACCGTGCCCCATGCCCCTGCTTCTCGCCTAGGCCAGGTGTGCGTGTGTGCGTGCTGTGCCGTGTGTGTGCTTGTGCGTTCTTTGTACAGTCGTGGTGGTCGAATCCCAGGAGCCAGCATTATAACAGAGCAAGTAGAATCTATCGGTCCTAAATCTAGGCCTGGAAGTTGCACCTGTCACTCATGTTCATCCAGTGTTAAAGAAGCCGGAAGCTACAGGAGCATAAGCTCCACCTCTTAAAGGAGAAATGTCAGCAGTCTATAGGGCCACCTTCAGTCCACCCAAAGTGGCTAAATACTACATCTTGATCCAGTGCTGACTGGTCCAGTCCTCTGCTGAACAGTGTTAAATCACCCCACCACACACAGCTAGGCACTTTCCAAAGTCCATTTATCTAATGTTGAAACTGCCGAGATTCATTTCAACTTTCTTAGATGACTCAGAAGCCTGCAGCCTACCGAGGGGCCTGGGGTCACCACCAGTGATATCCATTATCTTTTCCCTGGTCCCACACCCCAAGGCTGGTCGACAGAATGCCAAAGAGATAAACCACTTTTACTGTAATTCACCCTCTGAAAAAATGGGATTTACCAAGCAAATTAAGGGCGAAGAAACTTACAGGGGTGACATTTAGCCTACTCAAGACACCAAACTTTTTAAGCACTTTAGAGGGGCAATTTACATACAATTACAGGAAGGGCTCATTCATCTACCCCTGCCAGGAGGAGCAGCTCCATAGGAGAGGACTGTCCAGATAATGGTGGTTTCCCCTAGAAGCCCTGAGCCATTTAGCCAGATTGGCAGAAATCTTTCCCAAATAGATATGCAGCATCCAGAATGTCCATACTGACTGTGACCAACAGCCACAGCATCAAAGCAAGGCCTGAGTTCTCAGGGCAGCATGTCATTGTGCAGGTTGCTAAATGACTGACTGATCTTAAGTCACCTCCTCATGGAGGCCAGAGGAGAGTATTAGATCCTCTGGAGCTGGAGTTACAGATGGCAACGCCATGTGGATGCTGAGAACTTAACCCAGTCCCCTGCAAGGGCAGCTAATGGATGGATGCACATCTGTGTTGAGTGTGTGAGTATGTACGCACATGTGCGCGTGTGTGTATGTGTGTGTATGTGCATGTGTGTGAGTGAATGTGTGTGAGAGAGACTGTGTGTGAGTGAGTGTGTGTGAGTCTGTGTGTGTTGGTGTGTGTATGTGTGTATATATATTCGAGTGTATGTAAGTATGTATGTGGTATGTAAGTGAATGCGTGTGAGTGTGTGTGTGTGTGTGTGCATACATGTGAAGAACTAAAGTTGTCTGTTCATGTGGGATGTCTCCCCCATCACTCTGCATTTTATTTATGGAGGCCGGGCCTCTCAGTTAGTTAATCTCAGCTCTCTTATTGCATTTGTCTAAATAGCTAAATTGTTCTGGGGGGGGAGGGGGGTTGCCTGTCTGCCTCCTGTACTTCTGTTAGAGGCAGCTGCCAAGACAGCCAACTTTTTCACTTGGGTTCCGAAGTTCTCTATGTCTCAAACTTGCAGAATGAGTGGTTATCCATGGGACAGTCTTCCCAAGCTATTCTGTTACCTGGGACCGCCCTACCTCTCCTTTAGTTTGCACATCCTTGTAAAATACCGTTTGTCTCTATTCTAGTCAGAAGTAAACAGTACTGTGCTGTGAGCTTTGACTCTTTCATTAAACTTACCATGGTTTACCCTGCTCTGAACACTGCCTTGCTTTGCCTCCTGGTCCACAGCATCTTCTTTTCAGATTGCTCAAGGGATGGACTGTCAGGTCACCCAGTTTCAGAAGCAATGTTGCCCTGAGTACCTGTGCATCCAGAGTGATACATATACTCATACGACCAGACTGACCTCGAAGGTGGCAATGGCACACCGTAGTCACCAGGAATTTATAAGAAGTAACCTAGGGCTGCAGGAATGGCTCATCTGGCAAAGGTCCTTGTTACCATACCTAAAACCCTGAGTTCCATCCCTGGGACCCACAAGGTCAGCCCATCTCTACAGAGGTTGTCCTCTGACCTCCACACCTGTACTGAGGTGCACACACCCAGGTGTGCTCCTGAGGAGATCTAATTTCCTGTACTTTGTAATTTCCTAAGCCAAACTGCAGAGGGACAGCACATACACACACACACACTCACACGAATTCACTTACATACCACATACACACACTCAAATATACACACACACACCGACACACACACACAGACTCACACACACTCATTCACACACAGTCTCTCACACGCACATTCACTCAGACATATGCATATTCACACTTACATACACACACTCAAATACACACACACACAAATTTCACACACACTACATACACAATCTCACATACATTCACACGCATTCACTCACACACCACATACACACTTACATGCACACACTCATGCTGGCCAATACTTGGTGTTACCATCTTTTTTTTTTTTCTTTCCTGGTCTGGTGAATGTGAAATGTGACTTGCTATTTATTTATTTTCTGTTTGTTTGGCCAGTGGCTCGGAGCCCCATCATTCCCCGAGGGGTGGCAGGCTATATGGGCTGCACATTCGTTTTCTTCTCGATCTGTCACCTGTCCTTGACCCTCACCTAACCAACGTGCTGGGTTTGGGTGTAGCTGGTGCATTCCAAAAAGATCCCCACCTTGGCTCTCCTTAAGGGTCTTCCCGCTGGCCTTCTTCCTACCGTGCCCTGAAGTCACAAGGAAAGCTGGTCTCTCCCCCAGCTAAGCGCCTCTCTGTCTGCCTGGTTTCGATTCAGCATTCATGACAAGTGGGTCCTTGTGGCTTCCTCTCCCCCTGGCAGATGGAAAGGGCTGGAAGATAGAGTTTGACTCTGCTGCCTTTGCTCTCCAGAGCAGGCACCACAGTGGCAAAACACAGTGAATGCTCAGGGGCTTGCCACTGGTTCCCTTGAGTAACTCCCATCTACGAGTGGATCATGTTTTGACCATCTATGGAAATGCACTGATACCAGCCAGAACTCCAGGTCAAGCCAGTGAGATTCTCCCTTTAGTCTCACAGATCCAAGGTTTCAAACTCAACTGTTCTCCACAGGGTTCTCTCGCTCCCATGTGAGAAGTGAAAATGGGGAACAGGGAAGATTCTGGATCCTTACTCAGAAGCCCGAGGGTGTTGGATTGCATCCCCTCACTGCATACCCGTGTGTGCATTCCTGGTAACCCATTGCCACCAAATAGCAAGCCACCACAGCTTAAAGTGATGGCAGTGTCGCAAACCCAGCATCTCCTGCTTGGTGCAGATCAGCGTGGGAAGTGGGCAGGTTTTTGTTGCCGTCACTGAGTCCAAAAGCTGGGATCCTCTTGGAGGCTTCTTCATGCATGATGCCTGTACTCCACCAGTAGGACTAAAACCTGGGACTCATGGGTACTTCTCTGTCTAGCTGGCCTCTGCAGTGCGGTAGCTTATAGTGACTGGCCCTCAAAACTGGCCCGAAAGTGTAGAGATACAGAGGAGAAGAAGGTTACTTCCGAAGTCTTCCACCATGGGGGCTTTGAAAACAACTTCTCACGATCAAGGTCAAGAGAAAGAGACTATTTTGATAGCGAGTGACAAAATTTAGCAGAGTATGTGGGACCTAAGGCATCACTATGCCCTTTCTTGGAAAGTATAGTTGCGTGTCTTTGGGGCCTCCTAAGTCAAATTCCAGAGGGATGGCACGACAGTGTGGGTCTTGGGGATGAAGTCCTGTTCTGCTCAGGGAGAAGGCTGAATCGTGCCCACAGACTTCAAATCTGTTTGTCATACCTGTTATCTAACAAAATTCTTTCCTGGAAACTTAAAACTTATAAACAGATTACAAGGAGGACAACATATAACGCACCTCCTAGACTTCTCTTTCTACAGTGAAGCTGCGCCCACCCCAGGCTGGGACCCCACCGGCTTTGACAGTTGCTTAGCTAGCTACTTGAAGTAGAAATGCAGGTTTCAGGTCCAGAGTTTCCTCTTGGCTCCCCAGCTTGTGCCTCTTCCTTCTCCCCTCCCGTTGTACAGCCCGCAGCTGACTGATTGAACCTAGCAGAGATAGATTGGGGAAATCGCTCTCCTAGCAGGTGCTAAGAGTAATGGCACCCGGGAGGGACAGGTAGGCAAAAAGGGAACAAACCCAGGCAATTTTCAGACATTTCCACTGTCCGTTACTTTGTTCACTTAAATAAACAAATAACCCCCAGGCAATCAGCAGCCAGCAGCCAGCAAGTGGGGAAATGATTTCCTTTCATTAGACTCAAAGACCAATCGATGCTCCTTAATCGCAAGCCACAAGCCTAGCCTAGTCGGCACAAGCAAGTCTCTACTGTTCTCCGGCTTTCTGGACATCAACTCTGCACAGACTCTCCTGTCCTGCAGAAGTTCCAGAGGGGAAGATAAAAGTTGGGATCAGTCCTGCCCAAGGACTCAGGAATCTTCTAGAAGAGGAAGCATGAGAAACACTGTCTCGAAAAACCAAAAAAAAAAAAAAAAAAGAAAAAAAAAAAAAAAAAAGCCGGGCGGTGGTGGCGCACGCCTTTAATCCCAGCACTTGGGAGGCAGAGACAGGCGGATTTCTGAGTTCGAGGCCAGCCTGGTCTACAGAGTGAGTTCCAGGACAGCCCGGGAAGAGGAACGCCTTCCCTCTGCCCTGGTCAGCACTGGAGGCTGTGAAGGTAGCAGACGAAGAACATGCCCAGAACCTAACTCCTAGAGTCCATTCTTATCCTAGCACGTGTTCCAAAAAAAAGCAGCAAAAGAAATGGCTAGGCTCCGTCCTGACCCTTAGGCCAGATAATGAGAAAATGGACATCATAGGTGTCTAGAACTCATGGTCACTTGGCCTGGGTGTGCTCCTCGCTTCAGTTGTGTCCAACATACACACAAAAGCCTGCCTTGGAGAGCCTTTTGGGTTGCTTTCTCCTAAATGAGCAGCTGAGCTGTTATGGCCATTTTGATCATGTACTCAGGGAGCAAGCGGCGCAGCAACAGAGCAGCGGAGACCCTGGTGCAGGGGGATATGCTTTTAGATGTTCAAGCAGAACCTGCAGATGATCGCATTTTGTCTGCCACAGCCTGAGAGGTTGGTGCTATGCGATTCAGCAAGCCTCAGTTCCAAGCCACTTTCTCGGTGCCATCAAGGTTTGGGCCATATTCTACTCTGTATACATTGTACACATTTTTTTCCCCATTGAATTGATTCACTTTTATTAGAAAGAAAAGAACATATTTGTTTTAAAGAAAAAAGTTGTTATCACTGCCTGATCTAGAAACCCAATATTGCAGGCCATAAATAGACTCTGCCTATAAAAATCAGCACAATGGGAGTTCATGGTAGATTAGACACAAACCTTTTAGTCTGCTCATTCTTGAAACCCTCATAAGGTGACAGTTAAAGGATCAGAAACAAAAAAAGCATGAGCCCTCAGAGCCAAAAGGAACAGAGAAGACAGATAGCAAATGACAGATGTCAAGAAAATCTGGGGGACTGGGAAACATGGTTCAGATCAATTGAAACCTAGATGTGGGGCAAAGAGCAAAGAGATAAGCTGGACCATGAAGTGGTGCTGGGGAGGCCCTGGGAAGAGGGGTGTTCAGGTAGGGCTGAGCCCAGGACCTACCTGAACACCCCTAGTCGGAATCTGCCAGTTCCTTAGCTTTCGTCTCCCACCATCCAGAACCAGGGACCCATCCATCCCTCCCTAGAAGTGGATGGCTTGTTTGCTCAACAAGGGCATCCGTCATTCCACAGTGGGCAGCATTTTGTGACACATGTACACACTGTTAACGCTGAAAGTGCAGCTGAGGGGCTAGTGAACCCACGGCGTCCTGTGTGTGACCTAAGTAACACAGACTTGGAACACTAAACGGTTGGCCTAGAGATATAAAATGGTGGAGCCAAGAACACTTGGGACACAGTGAACTCTGGTAGACCCAGACAAAAGGTATTGTATTGATGAAATAGAAACACAGAACTATAAAAAGAAACAGGTTAAAACAATAACAATTAAAAGAGAGGAAACAAAACAAAACAAAAAAGATAAGAAAGTAAGGGTGAACTGGAGAGATGGCTCAGTGGTTAAGATAACTTGCTCCTCCTGCGGAAGACCCAGGTTTGGTTCCCAGCATCCACACAGTACCTCACAACCACCTATAACTGCAGTTCCAAGGGATGTGATGTCCTCCTGGGGTATCAGACATACACATGATACACATGCATGTAAGAAGGGAATTTTTCATACACAAAAACCGAAACAACTCTATAAAACATTTAAAAGACACTGACCGAATTGTTTCATTTGTTATATTTGTTATACTAATAGATAGCCTGAGGAGGGGGCAGCAAACTCAGACAGAAGGAAATGGACAAAGAAGCAGCACAAGAAAATCATCCAGACACTGAGGACTTTGGTGTTCTGAATCAAGGGGCACACTGAATCCATAATGGAGGGAACAACCAACCAACCACACCAAAGGACGTGCCCAGGAATAGAGAGAAAAGCCCAAAATGTTCTGAGGATGAAAGCAAAGCAATAACTGCATCAAGAAAAATCCAGAATTAACAGTAAGTCATGGGACTTCTCAGTCGCCCTGGGAGCCGAGTGAAAGCAAGCCATTGTTTTTCAATTTTTGGAGAAAATTACCTGAACGTTTGAATTTTATAAACAGTCAAACTTCTCAAGCCAGAGTAACGAGATAATAAAGACTTCTTGTCAAGGATGTAAGATATCAAAACTTTGCCTTCAAAGGACCCTTACTCCAGACCATATCAAAAGAACAAACGAAAAACGATGGAGACATAAAGCCCTGGAAAGGAACTCCTGCTCAAGACAGCAGCATGGGGAGGACCGTGCTGACAGCTGGGATGGAGGGGTGGGCAGCGTTGAGACTGGGTAGGGCAGTAGGATGGATAGCCCTGGGAGGAATGGCTGTTGAAAAAATGGGACTGACAGATTAACTGACAGGTGTGGCCGGGTGTAAAATCGGATTGAAGGCTTTTGTACAGAGCTACTGGGGGGTGTAGGAAGAGTCACCCAGACAGTCAAAGAAAGCCACCAAAGAGAGGCAGAAATCAGGAGAGAATGACATTGGGAGGCACAACTCTCGAAGGCCAAGAATAATATTTTCCCACTCATAACCACAGAAAATTGACAGCAAATCTGATGGGAGCGGGGAGATGGGAGGATGGGACAGAAAGCCACAGCCTCTCACCTGTTTCCATTTAGAAATAATAACATGTAGCTGTTGGATATTGAAACTAAGAAACCAAAATCCAAGGATTATCACTGAAGGTACAAGCCGGAAGAAATTGCCAAGGAACGGATAGTAGCTGCTTCAGAAACTGGCAACCTAGGTCTGGAAGGGAAACAAGGGACCTGCCGTTTCCATCTGGTCCAGATGTGGCTTGTGTTATTGCTCAGCTATGTATTAAGCAAAGCTAGTGTACGATTTTAATGCAATTTCTTAATGAATTGAAATGCAATCAACCTAAAACAAAACCATTGACGTTTTCCTAGATAGACCTCTGAGACAGAGCCTGTGTTCTACTCCAGATCAAGAAAAGTGAGCTGGCAGAAGGTATACGCCATCTCTTGGGCAGAAGGAAGGTCGAGATTTGTTGAGAACTGGAAGGATGGGTCAAGAAGGATCTGTGAACACAAGGCTTGTTTGGGATTGGCTGAGAGTCAAGAATTACTAGCCCAGGACTTGTGGAAACAGTGAGGTGAGGATTTTGAGATGAATACTAAGGAATCTTGACCTGTTCACTTTGTGATACTTCCTTGGAAAACTGATGAGTCTTTGGGAAAGTTCCCGGGATAAGCCATCTGTGTGTGTTATCTATACCTGAGGCACATTGGCCCACACTTGAGCATAAAATGAGCCGTATAATAAAGTGCTATTAATGGAATTGTTGATTACACTCTGATAATTATTAGACTTAAAGACTAAAGGACATAAGCTTTGACGGCCTTATTGCTCATTATATGAGAGAGAGAATAAAAGACTTTAAACAAGTCTCTTATAATAAATAGTTCACTAAATCTACATTTTTAAGTTCACTGAAAAACACTGGACAGAAGCTATGCAAGGGAAGGCATGTCATGCCGGCTTCCCACACTTGACATGTACGAGACTGAAGAACAAAGATACCAGTCGCACCTGGGCTCCATGTCTGTAATGTACAGCTAGATGCCCCTGCTTTTAAAGTCCTTAGGTGCTTTTAAAGCCCTTACAACTGGAGGAGGTTGTGGGGAAAGATAGTCTTTCTCCCACCAAAACTTCCTTTTCTGTGGAACTAAGCCAGGACATTTCTCTTTCAGAACCAACCTATGACGTAAGTTCTCCCACCTGTGCCTTTAGAAACGAACACCCCCTTTCCTGGGTTTCCCAGAGCAAGCCTCCAAGGTCCCCACCTGCCCACACCATCCCCCATTCCCTCCCAGACATTGTGGGTCAGGATAAAATCTGTGGGGGGCGGGTGTTTAAAGCCAACTTTAACAATCAGTGAGGCCTGCAGTGGGGATGAGGGTGGAGGTTCAAAGTGTCATAACCAAGAATTTCTAGGCTCCTTTTCAGGGGTCTAGGTCTAGGTTGAGAGGCTAATAGGAGGTGTATCAAAAGTTCAATCTACCTACAAAGGCTGGAGGAGCAGCTTGGATACCCTCCGCCATTGCTTAGAATAGCAAATTTAGTACAAGGCAAACTTTTAAAAAAAACAAAACTAAAACAAAAAACCACAATGTCTCCTACATCGCTTGGGCCTTATACTTTTCCAGCCTCCACCTTGGAGGCCTGGGAATACAGTTGGTTTTATGCAATACTGGAGATAACCCTCCCCCCCAGGCCTCCCACCAGCTAAGCAAGCTGCATCCCCAACCCTAAAGCCTTGATAAAAGCAGTCATGTTTGCATTTGGAGGATGGACTGGGGCAGGCAGAAACAATGAATGTGTTGCTTTGGGTGGTGCTACTATGGCCTGGAGGTCCCCACAGGGCGGTGGTGACTCGATCACCTCCTCATCCCCACCCTCCCCCCTTCCCAGAACAAGACAGGAGATTTGTTACTGCTGCTGTGTGGCCTGTCCCAATGAAGGGGGCTTTTCATTAACAAAGTAGCGGGCGGTGTCATCTTCCCTTGGGTCGGAATCATTCACTATTTGCACAATGTGTTATTATTGTATTTTTAATTGAAATGTAAATTCTGGGAACACTCTGACCCAATTTACTCACAGGGAAAAAAGGGCAAAATTCTCATTTTCAAGGCTCCAAAAAGGCAAGTTAGTGTTAGTGATGATTAAGCTCCTCTTCCTCCCCCCCAACCCCACAACGGGGTGGGGGCCGGATGGGACCTTCTTACCCAGGCACAATAGTAACATTACCCCCTCCTCTGGGTGCATTTGATCAGCAAGGTAGCCGACTTTCAGGGGAGGGGAGCTCACATATTTGCCCCAGCCGTCCGTTCTGGGGTTCACACCTGGGCCAGGGGAATGGCCAGGGTGTATAGATGCAGTTTCAGGTTTTAAATGACAGTGATGACTGATGCTTGATTAAACGATTGATTTGGGGGGGGGAGGATCATTGCTCCGTTTATTTCACAGAAACTCTCTTTGTCAAAACAGAACCAAATGGAGACAGGGTGGCTCAGGGACTCAGACTGTCCCTGACATTACACGCTCACGTTCGGCAGGATAGAGTTTCTAGAACTTACTCTAGAGCTCAAAGGATGAGTGTTTGCAGCATACAGAGGGGAGAACCCACCAGCAGGCAACAGGCATCTGAATGCCTACTAAGTGTCAACTCTTGGTGATTGACAGGAAGGAAACATGGAGTAAGTAGTGTTGTGTTTCTATGAGTTTTAGCGTCTGCTCAAAGTTCACCTGCCAATGGAGGTGTTCCCAACTGTCACATCTATCAAAGACACCTCACACACTCCAGCTTCTCTCTATGACATCACACACACACACACACACACACCTGACTTCTAAGACATCTCCCTCTCTCCCAACTCACTCTCTGCTCTTGGTCCTCTTGATGTGTTCCTCACAGTGCTGTTCATTGCTGGAATTATCTTGCTGAATGACTGCATATCTCCTTCCATAGCACCACTCTCACTAGATGTAAAGGGGTCCCCAGGTCCCCACCCTGACCGCTATGTTCTGCTATATACTCTCAGACCATAGGATCCTGGCACCCCACAGTGACTAACAAATATTTCTCAATCAGAGAGGGCTTCATCTGGCTCTGAAACTTGCCATGTCTCCTACTATATCATTCATTGATTCTATACACCTACTGTGTGTCACAGGGTGATGATCCATAGGCTAGACCCAAGGACAGGACAGTGAGAGACAGGGAAGGCCCAGCCTTTGCTGTACTGTTCCAGACTAGGGATCTCGGTAAGGATAGTCTCTCCTTTCTATCACCATGGGATACCTGGAACACCTGGAGATGCTGCTGGGTCTACAGGTGGGGAGAGCTCCTGCTGCCATCAAGAGAAGGAGAAAGGAGTTCTAAGCACTTGACAATGCACAGGGTAGACTCAAATGAGCCACCCTGCTTTAAGTGTCCATAGTGCTGAGGTTGGGAGGTGGATTCAGATGAGAATGGTTCGTACAGTTCATTACAGAGTTAAAACTGGGATGACAGGAACCCAAAACTCCAGTGTGGGTGGGTCCTGCTGAAGCGGTGGGTGAGGAGCCCAGCAAGGTGCACAAGCGAGACCTCTGCAACTGCTGGCCCTCTCGACTATCAACCGAGAGAGGCAAACTCTGGTAGGAATTCCTTGGTCCATCCATTGTCTAGTGGATGGGAAGAGTGACCTGGATCATCATAAGATCACCTAAAACTCTTTGCTTAAGGACAATGTCCAAGTCCCTGGCTAGAAAATAACAGTCACTTCAGAACAAAGCGGGGTGGGTGCGGGGGAGGTCATTCTTCCCTCAGTGGTAGAGGAAAAGATTTCTGTGCTACTTCAGCGGATCATGTACACCAGCTAGAAAAAAAATCTTCTCCAATCCTTAGGTTAGCATGGACCTACCTCCTTGCTGTAGGAAAAGGAAATATGAGAGAGAACCACTGTCTTTTCACATTCCTCGGGCAAGTTCCTTGTAGATTCCTACAATACAATGAAGATAAATTAAGGCAAATGCAATCAGGAGAGGGGATGGGTGACACCAAGCAGCAGATGGGGACCCTAAGACTTTAAGCAGGCGACATGCCCAAACCAACAAAAGCCAGTTGAACACTGTTATCCGCTATTGGATGAGTCCCCAGGTCAGATCTTCCAGGCAGGGCGTGTGGTTTTCTTTTTAAAGTAACTTGGCATTTTATACTATCCTCTTATAGCACATGGGCCAGACGTTCGAGGCAGGAGTGCGGTGGGGTGGGATGAGGCAAGGAAGATGTATAGAAGGTCTGGGTCTCCTCCTTCTCAGGGCCCAGGACTCTGATGCTGTGTGTTCACAAGCCAGGAGCCAATGCCAAGCTAAAACTGTATCTGCCTGCTGATAAGAGAAACCTTCCGAGTGGAAGGAAGGATTTCCATGGGTCCCTTTTGAGGCTCACTTCCGTTATCAGATGTCCCCATCCACATGGGTTAGGAGGCAAGATCTTGTTTTTGTAGACACTAAAGACAAACCAGAAGGCCCGGAAACTGTCCCTGCAGGCTAGAATCCATCCGTTCATGAATAAGCCAGTTGGCAATAGAGATGAATCTGCTCATAACCTAGCCGATGCAGGGTACACACATGACCAAGGTTCTCTTTGACCCACAATTACAAACTGACCCCCGAGAAGTCCTAGAGCCTGTGGGAGGAGCTGTCACCTGCTTCTTAAAGGACCTTCCGAAGGCCATGCAGGATTTTCTAAACCTGTCTTTCTTAAGGAACATGGCGCAAAGCAATTATGCTTCAGGTTGAGTTGAGTTTCTAACACCTATGAGGGAAAGAGCCAGCCCCAGCTTTCCAAGCACCTTCAGAGCAATGAGGTCCCCCTCTCCCTGTGGACCATGAAGCACTTCAGACCAGCATCTTCTCCCTCATCTGCTCAGCAGTGCTGGCCACCCATGTCCACCATCATTCCTCCGTGTGATCTCCATCCCTAGGAAACCCTGGGTCAAGTTTCTGCTACCTCCTACCTAATAACCCTCTCTGTGGTTTAATTCATCTCCTGCTTCCAGACTCAATTCCATCTAGTGTAGTCTCCCAAAAGGAGCTTTCCCAAGTGTTACACTTATTAAAGCAGCCAATGGGTATTTAGTCTTATGTGGGGGAGGAGAGAAGGTGGGAGTTCCCACGAGCGAGTGAATGTGTGCGATGGACTGAATCCCAGCTTCCACGGGGTTAGGATTAGGAGATGGGACTGTTAGAGGTACTCGGTTAGATCATGGGAGTGGAGACTTCTCAAATGGAATCAGTGCCTTTAAGGGAGACCTAAGAGAGTCCCTTTATCCCTGCTGCCGTGTGACAACATGGCCAAAGGGCACTGTCTGTGGGCCAGAAAGGAAACCCTCACCAGATACCAACCATGCTGGTGTTTTAACTGTGAACGTCCAACCTCCAGACATGATCAATACATTTCTATTGGTAAGCCACGAGTCCGTGGCCCTTTATTACAGCAGTTGAATAGATTACAGTATCCCTAAAGCATTACTAAGTATGCTTTGGGCCCTCTATGTCCCCCACCCTCAAGACTGCAAAGAAATAGTGAAGCCAAAGGCTTCCATATTTAAACCTGTCATAAAATTACAATTTATCACAGAGTATGCTGCTGTCACACAGCATTCAGGGCTGTGTGCGGGCTTACAGTCACTATGTGGTATTGAGTCATTTAGTATTTGCTATCTTTTGTAAGGTTGGGCATCCTAACCTGCCATGGGCAACCTGTGTGGTCTCAGGTTTTGTCTGCTCACAAATCTACAGCCCAGGAATTAAACCCAATCTTCTAACATGAAGACAAGCTTTCTGGCGCCTTGTTTTCTTGTTGCAAGCTCAGGAATCATCCGCCATCTTGAGCAGAAAGCCAGCTCAACACTAGGTAATCGGGATTAAAGACTATCAATAGCTTGTGACAGGCACTTCCTGAGCAGCTCACCCTGGTCAAATAGCAGCAATCGTTAAATATATGAGGTTCGCTCAATTTAATCTGTTCTTTTCATATAGATTGATTGGATGAGCAGAGTAACAGAACCAGGAGACAATTGACAGTTCTGCATCCTTTTCAGACAAGCTGGAGAGGGGAGGAGGCAAGGGAGACCTTTCCCTGCTGCACCCTGCACAGATCCTATTAGTGGCAGTGCAGGAGCTCAGGGAGTAGGGGGCCAAGGATGGACACATTCAAAGGTACAGGAGTCTCTAAAACCTGATAGGGATCCTCATGCAATCTCCTCTAATCTCCCATCCTCTCCTCAACAAAGCGAGTTTGCTCAAATACCAAACGATATATAGAATACCAGAGAACCTTGAAAGTCAACAGCCTGAGAAGTCCCTTCCACCCAGTTGTATAGCAAATGACACAAGACCTTGGTGTCAGCCTGGAATAGATCGTGGGGGCTCTAGCAGGTTAGAGAAGTGTCTCAGTAGGGAGCTATGCCTCACGCTATAATCCCATTGTTTGATAAACTGAAATAGGAAGGTTGCTGAGGCATAGAGCCAGAGCTAAGGTATGAAATTCTATCTTTAAAAAAAGACTCTTGCGCTAGAATAAGATGGAGGCAGCTGAGAAAAGCTTGGGGGATGAAGATGGATCAGAGGGACCCAAGATGACTTCCATTCGCTCCACAGTGGGGGAAGTACAGCTTCTTACCTTTAACCTCTCTGTGCCCAGACGACTCACAGATGGAAAGGAGCTATTCCTACATCAGGACCACTTCTGAAGGCTGATTTTGGGTCATACAGAGAGACAGTCAACCTCTAAGCCCTGAATCACACAGTGAGAAAATGAGTCTCTGATTTTCAGGTTTCTTCAAATCCAATGGAAATGAACAGAAAGGCTTGGTATGGATAAATCTTTAACACAGAAAAATTCCCAAACTTATTGGTGTCTGTTTAACAAAGAGAGAGTAGATCTCACTGGGCAAGAAAGAGTCCACCGCTAGATTTTTCAGGACTCCTTTATCTTAAAGCTGACTTTCATGTTTTCTTCTTTTTGTAGCAAAGAAGGGACAAAGTCTACTTATGCAAGTGATTTAAGCATTTTTTTGGGTGAACATTTAGTAAAGAAAACAGAAACATATTTACTTACAAGCATGACACAGCAGTTTTCAACCTGTAAGTCGGACCCCTTTAGGGGTTGAATGACCTTTTCACAGGGGTTGCCTAAGACCATCTGCATATCAAATATTTACTTTACAATTCATAACAGGAGCAAGATTATAGTTATGAAATAGCAATGAAATAATTTTGTGGCTAGGGGTCACCAGAACAGGGGAACTGTATTAAAGGCTTGCAGCATTAGGAAGGTTAAGAACTGCTATATTAGGGGCTTGTTGCTCAGGGATTGAGTGCTTGCCTAGCAGGCCCAAGGCTCTAGGCTTGATCCCTGCACTTGGGAAATAAAAAACCTACTATGCAACTGATCATTGCACATTTTATGAGTTCTTCGAGAACACCTGAGGTCTGGGATCATAGTTGGGAACTGTGACCAGTATGATAGCTAATCTCTGCTTTCAAAGTCACTTCTTTGATCAGATGATACGATCAGCCAGAAGAAGGATTCGGAGACTTGCTGCCATTTTTCTTGTACGCAGCTTTAAAACACATGGAAACCGGAAACGATTCTCTCTCATAGCTCTATGCCTCTGGTGGTCTAGCTTTACCAAAGTGTGTGTCTGCCATGTCCTGGACTCCAGTCACACTTCTCCTCAACTGAGCCCCAGACATCAAATACATCAACTCTCAGACTAATACCAGCCTCTTCCCTTCAAGCCCTCCTTGTCCCAGTCCTGGCCTCATAGATCATTCTCGAAGTTGAATTCAAAACTAAGCCAATGTAACCATGTTCTATGAGATCTGCCATTGTCTGTGTCTCCATGGGCCTGTCTCCTCCATTACTGCCTCCTGTTACCTCCTCTCTTGACCTCACCCCTTACCCCCTCCCAGCACTTTTGCTCACCTTTCAAGAATCTTCTCTCTCAGTATCACCTCTACTATGAAGCTTCTCTTGATCCCCTCACATCTTTAGACTGAGATAGGCCTCACTCTGCTGAGCCTGGGCAACCATGGTTTTGCCTTTATTGAATGGCATCACATTTGAGTGTTTGTCTCCCACTCGGGATTCCCAGCTTCTTTGTGTGCTCAGTGGTCAGCCCAGGGACTATCTTGGAGAAGGTGCTTAAGAAATACACGACAAAGTTGTGAATGATCTTGTGAACAATTTACCTGTGTGGCTTCTGCTCCTTCTTGGGCCACTTTGTGGTCTTTCTTGTGTCTCTGGGCCTTCAGCACTACCTTCTGAGGACAAGTGAGTTTATCATTTAGTCTTATGCTGTCTTAGAGGCTTTGGCAATCCTGTGACAAAATGCCCAAGAGACATGACAAGGGAGGAAAGATTTCTGTTGGTTCATGATCTTAGTTGCAGTCCACCATGGCAGGGAAGGCAGAGGCCAGAGGCTCTGTCTATGGAGGCTGTATCAGAGGCTGTTTATGTTATGGCCCACAGGAAGTAGAAAGGGTGACCTACTCCCACCAATCAGACCCCACTTCTTAAAGGTTCCTCAGCCTCCCTAGCTGGGGAACAAGCTCTCAAAACAGGAACAGGTTAGGGACACTCAGGTTCAAACCAAACAGTGTTCCTTCCAGGAGGTTTTGGGCTTTGGTCTCTCATCCCCCAATCCCCAGCCCCTGGGGCAAACAGTGGCTTTCAGGGAGACTTATCTTCAGGAGCACCAGCAGAGCATCACAAAGCCCCTGGGACTCTGTTCTAGCGCGTCCTTTCCTCAGCCAACACCATTTAACTGCTCTTAGGCCTTCTGTGCCAGCCACATCGTGCCGTGCACTAGATACAGTTATACATGGAGGTGAGAGATGTCTATTTTAGTCTCCAGAAAAATCGCATGATTTTGCTTAAGTTCAATTTTAAAACATGGAATATGACTGAACTTAATGTTAGTACTTAGGAAAAATGTTCACAGTAATTATAGATGAGGATACATATATGCAATTTATTTCAAATTTAGTAATACAAAAAAAAAAATTCTGGATCCAAACGTAACTATTTATAACTTGGCCAGGAGAACTCTGAGAATCCCAGTTATTTCCCCAGAATAGGTTATTCTTCATGTATCTTATTTAAGCAATAATGCATGACAGAGTGTGAATTATGGCATAGTAATTCTCTCCTAGCGTGCTATTAGGCTAACGCTGACGGCCGAAGCTGTCAGTGCAACTAGGCATGAATTAATATCTAATAATTCCCCTGCTGAAATGTCTTATTGAGATTATTTTATTAGGAAAGGTTAGTCCTTTGGAAATGTTTTTGTATGCTAGTGGAGAAGGGGCTCAGCTGGGGCAAAGCTTCATGGCTTCTTCCAGCAGTCACTTCTGAGACTCCTGGCATCTCCACAAACTACCTTCAGTGACATACACATAGTCTTTGGGAAGCATCTTGAGCTGGGTGCAGCAGGGGCTGCCAGGAACCGGGGATGAGCGCCGTCCTTGGCCTTAGCTTTGGCTGAGGCACAGTGGAAGAGTTCCTGTATAGGCCACACAAAGCCACGTGTTCTCTCCCTAGCACCGAGAGAAGAAAATCAGGAAGAGTAAATTCAGCCTTGGAGTCATGGGCACAGCATAACCTGGTGCAAACATGAAAAGCAAGATGGCAGCAATTCTCTCAACATCAGCAAGGATGCCACTGTGGTATGGGATTATGGGAACCAGTGAGATCTGAATCCGAGGGACAGGATTCGAACTCTTTTTTTTTTTTGGTTTTTCGAGACAGGGTTTCTCTGTATAGCCCTGGCTGTCCTGGAACTCACTCTGTAGACCAGCTGGCCTCGAACTCAGAATCCGCCTGCCTCTGCCTCCCAAGTGCTGGATTAAAGGCATGCGCCACCACCGCCCGGCAGGATTCGAACTCTTGACTCTACCACTTACTAACGGCACAGTGGGGAGGCCCAAGTAATTTACTTTCTCTATTCTACACTTCTGGAGACTCATGCAGGGAACTTTAGGCAGCCCCCTGACTCACAGGCCCAGTGTAAGACATGAGCTTCAATTATCTGCAGTTCTGGATTCTTTCCCTCCCGCCCAAATATTCCTCCATTAAAATTCTCCCCCTCTCGCCGGGCGGTGGTGGCGCACGCCTTTAATCCCAGCACTTGGGAGGCAGAGGCAGGAGGATTTCTGAGTTCAAGGCCGGCCTGGTCTACAGAGTGAGTTCCAGGACATATATAGAGAAACCTTGTCTCAAAAAAAAAAAATTCTCCCCTCTCTTCCTCTCTCCTTCCCCTGCCTCCCGTCCTTTCTCCTCCTCCTCTCTGCCCTCCTTGGCTGTGGCTAGACTCTCTATCCTTGTGCATGCAAGACAAGTACTCTCCCTCTGAACGGCATCTTCATCCTGCCCCCTTGCTTCCCACTTACACTGATATAGCTAGCGTGAGGTCCTCAGAGAAGCCAAGAAGGTACTAGCTCCATGCTTTCAGACGTCCTGGCCTTGATAGCAACATGGTCAACATAAACCTCTATTTTCTATACATCATTCTTTCTCAGGTATTCTGTGAGAGTAACAGGAGAATGGATCTCCTCCTCTGGGTATGCTTCTTCAATTTGAGTGCTCCAGGTTAGCCTTTTGATGGAACTCAGAGTGCAAATGAATCTGCAGGAAGCAAAGACAAGCACATGGGAGTGTGTTTCTCTGCTATGAATGTAATAGTTCAAAATATTAGTAGGCCAAAAAATGAATCCATCCTCTGAGCTATAAGCCTTGTTTAGACATCGCTGTGTGACCTTGATAAAAGTCTTTCCCTCTCTGGGCTTCTGCTTCCTTATCAGCCAGAAGAATTGCAAGTCATCTTGCTTGGGGCTGTCCATAGCGTGATGAATCTGTAAAATGCATAAGTCAGTCATGCCTAGCTCTGACTGGAAACCACTCGAATCCTGTGACGAATTTCTCCCGGCCTACAGCAGTGGGTGTCTCCAGATGTGCTAATCACAGAGTCTGCAAGCTGCCCAGTCCATCTGGTACAGCATCTCCCACTAAATCTGTCTCGGGATGCCTTGCTACAATGGCCACTGTACATAGTTACTCACTGAGACCTCCCGACAAAGCACATTTTCTGGTTTAAAGCATATGGGGCTAGCTTCCCACACCAAGTGAGGGAAGGCTGGCAGTGTCTGAGCTTTGAAGAGGCTCGCAGGAGCTGAACCACAGACGTCTCTGTGTGTCACACAACCCAGGCCTCAGCATTAGAGGACTTCTCTGCCCACAACTAGACAAACGCTGGTAGATGCTGTTGCCCAAGAGTGAATTCCATCCCTTCGCTTTGGTCTTCGCAGTTTGCGCAGCTAGAACTGGGATTTGAAGGCACTCAAGGGAGCTATGGGAGAGGGAACAGCCATGGTGAAGACTGGGAGCAGTCTTCTGCTGAGCACAGTTCAGAGGGTCACCTGCCTCCCTGTGGTGAGTTTCTCTGGAGTCTGGACATCAGGGGCTGATGATCACCAAGTCCTTGAAGCCCTATCATCTGGAGACTCCGTCTCAGTCCTGGATCCTCAGGGGACTTCTGGTGTGACTCAGAAGTTACCAGTCTGTGTTTACTTTCCTCAGTAAACAATGAGGGACTCCACTGTCCTTCTGGAAGTCTGGGGGCCAGCAGGAGTCTGAGCTTTCTCCATCCTTGTTCTGGCTCACAGGAAGCTGCCTCGAACAGGACAAGGCTAAGCTCAGCGATGTATGACGTCTAAATGACCTCTTAACCCCAGGGACTCCATCTTTACCTGGGAGGCAGGATTCAGTTTGGTTCTAGTCTTTAAAGTACACACTTGTGCCTTAGACATTCACTCTCTAACACAATCCAGAACTCAGATGTGGATACAGCTTGACTTGCAAAGCAAGTAAAGAGGCCAGGAACTGCTGTGTGGTACAGGAGGCCCCTGCTCTTTAACCACAGTACAAGACGTTTGCTGCTTAGCCAGCACAGCATCCTTCCCAGGCACACCGGCTCAGAGCTTTCTGACTTTCTGTGACTGAGGAGAATATAAGTCGGAGAACCCACTGTACAGATGGGATTGCTGAGGCCATAGAATGGAACGACAAGGGAAAGGCAGGACCATGGACTCTATACTTCTGGAAGTTTGGGAACTAGGAAGTTGGTCTCATGCTTTTGCAATGCACAGAAGTGACATGCTTCTGATGAGCCAGATGTCAATCTCTTCAGGAGAATGTCCACACCATCACTCAGGACCTTAAAAGAAGACACACCTGGATGATGATACATTTAGCACACGGGCATTGACAAATGCACTTTTAAAAAGTCCTTCCTAGGGGCTGAGAGATGGCTTTGCGGTTAATAGCACAGGCTGCCCCTCTAGAGGACCCAGGTTCAATTCCCAGCACCCACACGGCAGCGCACAACTGTTTGTAGCTGCAATTCCAGGACCTCACAGACAGGCAAAACACCACTGTACATAAAATAAAAATAAGTCATTTAAAAAGTCCTTTCTTTGATCCAGCATTTTTCTGGTGGTGTTTTTACTTTGTTAAAATTCCTTACCCATTCATGTACACCTAATCTAAGGCTAGCCCAAGACATCCCAAAGAGAAGTGGTTGTAGCTTACCACCTGTTAGACTAACTGCTCAAGAAGGTACTTTGTAGAATAATCTGGGCCTAAGTTTTGTCCTTGTCACCAAATGGAAAATGTCAATGTCTCCTTCTTTCCTGTCTGCAGTGACTGGGGCTTCCTTCCCTGCCTGAGCCACCTTGGTGGTATGTGTCCCCTCCTGTAAACAGCTGGACCCTCCTTGGCAGCTGCTGCCGATTAGTAAATTACAAGGTCAAGATTAAAAAAGGAATGACTAAAGAATAAAACCTTTAGTCAGGCAATTTGAAGTCAGGCTGGTACAATGAACACCTGTTGAGAAAGCCCATTATTAGGAACTGGGGCTCTGGGCGGAAAGAGCACTGTGAATTAATTTTGGTTGCCTCGCAGAATTTTGCATAACAAATGATCTCTGATGGGGGGTGTCCAGGGACTTGAGCTTGGGGGAGGGGGGGACAGATTTCATTTCTAGCAAGGTAACATAAGCCTGGCTAGGACATTAAAATCTACCTTTGACGGCCCTTGTCTGTATCCTTTTGTTTGAAACAGATTGTGTGTGCTAAGGTTACCGTGTATTATGATTGTGTGTGCTAAGGTTACTGTGTATTATGCTTCTGGGGAAAAAAGAGTAACAATTGATATCAAAATCTTTTCAAAGAAGTTGAGAAAGCATGAGGTCAGAGACTCGTGACTCCCAGATTGTTAAATCATTTATTTATGTCTGTGTCTGTGTAAATGGAGATTGGGGAGTACGTTTTGTGTTTTAAGCAGCCTGTGTTTTATTTTTCAAACACACACACACACACACAGAGTATTTTTTTGTAAGACAAGACGAGTGTAATAGATTTGTTAAAAATGGATTCGCTTGCTGTTAGATGACCTTTGTACTTTGTAATGTCATCAGGACTGACCAGAGCTGAGGTACTGGGGAGCTGGGGGTGGGGGTGGGGTGTTGGATGCACTGAATATTAAGCAGTTTCATTCTTTCCTGAAAAGAAAGAGACTTCAACTAAAAGACATGGCACCCCTACCTGTCTGCCAGCCCCCGATTAAATCTAAAAGCAGGCATCCCATCTGTTTGCCAAATGAAAAGTGTAATATTCTACTAACTACTTTCCATTATCGCTCAACTTAAAGGTTTCTTGGGAAAATGATCCTCGGTTCATTTGAAGTTTGTCTGCCACACAAAAGGAAGCTCCAGAAAGCTTAATGCCGCTGAATGAATACCCAGCACACCAGCTGACTCTGAGCTGTGTTCTCAACACCTGACAGTTAATATCACAGGAATGTTCATAGCGGTAGACTCCCATTTGTTGTGAGTCACAAAACCTAGAAATATCCCAAGGGGGAGGGACAACTATGAATATAAGCAAAATTAAATGAAAACCACTGTGAATTGCTATCTCACCTCGGTCCACATTAAAAAAAAAAAAAAAATCTTTTGAGGGTTAATAGGAGAGGGGAACCTTGAACACTACCGGAGCCATTTTGAATTGGTACAGCCACTGTGGAAACCAGTACAAAGGCTCCTTAAAAGACTCAGCTGGTCCACACCCAGAAACATACCTGGAGGAATCTAAGTCACGGTTCCATTAAGTTACGTGTACATCCTTGTATGGAGCTATCTTATTCCCAAGATATGGAATCAGCCTAGGTACCATCAACAGATGAAGGGACAAAGAAAAATGTGATGAATACATTGGATTTTTTCCCCAGTCATAAAGAACAAAACTATGTCATCCGAAAGAAAGTGGATGGACCTGGAGGTCACTGTGTTAAGGGAAGAAAACCAGACTCACGGGCTAGTATTATCTACTTTCTCTCATATTCACAAACTAGATTTATTTTATTTTATTTTTTTGGTCTTTCAAGACAGGGTTTCTCTGTGTAGCCCTGGCTGTCCTGGAACTCACTCTGTAGACCAGGCTGGCCTCGTACTCAGAAATCCACCTGCCTCTGCCTCCCAAGTGCTGGGATTAAAGGCTTGCACCACCACTGCCCGGTGGAAACTAGATTTTTAAAAAAGACATTAAGTAGGAAGAGGGTGTTTGGGAAGAGTAAGAGGACCACTGGGGAATGGAAGTAAAGTACCTGGTATGGGTGTGAAATGTCACAATGAAACCCAGTCTTTTGTATAATTAATATACGCCAATAAAAAGTAGTGCACCTAAAAAGGCTATAAGCAAAGTCTTGTTTTTTTTTTCTTCTGCGAATGGGGATGTTGGAAGTTACTGTGTTGGGTTGTATGACAGTATATCCCCTCTAATATCATTTTACTGAATGAGTCATGTCTTCTTCACCCCCATACTTCCAAGCCTCCAAGGGGGTGAAGGTTTAAAGCCGGGCTGTTCCTCAATTTCCCTTTGTTTTTACTTAATCCAAACGATGGGGTAACCTAGCCGAGGGCGAATCTACCCAGCTTGCTTGCAAATGCTCCTCCCAGTCAGCACCTGCTGCGGAAAAAAAAAAAAAAAAATTCCAATTTCGGTACTATTCGGAAAGTCTTTGGGGGTTCCTCAGCGATATTAGATAATTAAATATAGCTTTCCCTCGTTGATAAAATATATCTCACACATGCAAGTGCCCCCCTGAAGTCCCAACTCCCTTGGCTCCCAAGTCAATTCTATGACAAAGTTAATCTGGAGCGTGACTTATGGAGTCCCAGTGGGAGGTCACTGGGCCGGTAAATATGTAAACAGGGCTTTTTCAGTTTCCGTTTCGCATGAATACAAAATAAACTGCGGCCCTCTGCACGCTGGAAAGTTCTTCCTTAAAGTTAATAAAATCTGTCAACTTCCATAAAGGCCGAGAGGAAGGGGGTCCACAGGTGCAGCCGGTCGGCCGAGGCTGGGGAAGTCGGGGCAGCTAATACAAAGCCCTGGGCACCGCGCTCCTCTTCCCATCAATTCTCATCAAGCGTTATTAGTCATCTGCCGCCTCGGAGGTGCGTCCGCGCTCGCCCCGCAGAAGCGACAATGACATTTGGCCGCACTGCAGGTGCGGCTGTGTGTGGCCGCGGCCGAGTGGGGCCGCCTTTGTGGCGTTCCGGTCCTTTGATCTGGGCACAAAGGGCGGCGGAGCTGCAGCCCCCAGCTTTCTGCTCGCAGCTCCGCCCGCGAGGGAGGGGACGAGCCGGGAGGAGTGGCAGGCTGAGTGAAGGGGCCTCGGGAGGGGGGAATCCATAATATTTATTTCAACAATAGCTTCAAATCTTTTTAAACATCATAAGAACACGGCTCATTAAGCCCACAACAGCCTTGAAATTGTGTTATAAAACCGCAAAACAGAAATCAATACATTTGCTAGAAAGGAGGTAATGAAATATATTGAGTTGCCTGAGAAGTGGTTTGTATGAATCATAATATTATTATGTGCGCATCAATTCCATTCCAATACTTAAAGTTAAGCAGCTAGCGAAGAGCACCCTGAACCCTCGTTAAACAAACTCTCCCTGTTACTCCCCAGGCCGGCACATCCTGTAATAACCGAGGGAGGGGGGTCAGATCAATGCTGCCCACCCTGGGCTTGAGCTGTGTAGCTCTATTGCTTCCTGGCTAGATCAATACTGGCTCACAATGGCTGGGGGAAAGCCGGGGGCAGGCCCGGAGCTTGAGGCTGCAGCTTCTATCCAGATCAACGCCACCGCCAGCTTCTGGGTACTCTAGCCAGCTGCTCAGCCCCTCCCAGCAGAGGCTACAGCTTCCCTTCTGCCCAAACTTCTGGTCAGAAACTCTTAGTGGCTAGGCTTCCTCTACCCTAGAGGGTGTGACATTTCCAGTAGTCCCAGCACCTGATATTCACCCAATAAAAGGGGTGACCTCCAATTTTCTTTTCCTCTTTGCTTTCCTTTTGCAAACAGATACTGGTTTCTTCCTTGCTGGGGGTGAATTGAAACAATGTATTCTCTTTACTATTTCTCCCCAAAGTAGGATGGGATTCTGCAATGTGGTATGTAGGTAACTGGAAATCATGGAGGGTAACATGGTTTGAAAATCTATGGGACCTAAAGCTTATGCAAGTTGGGAGGAGGTTCTCTGAAAGAAAAACTATTTGGCTTTTCCAAACTTAAAAGGGTGAGAGGATGTTGAGGAGGGCTCCTGGGATGGAGGTCTGGAAGCTGGAACTTCACACCTCTTGTGGGAATCTCACTCAACCGACAGCCAAAGGTCACAAAAATGAAAATGTTCTATATACAAGCATCTCCAAGCTGCCCCTATTCCTAAGAGTGGCCACCGCTGTCTAACTGGCATTCTTATTTGTGTGGCCCCAGAGCTGGCAGGGACACCAGAGACCAATCAGTGATGTGGGAAGATCAGGAAGTGTTTGGCTCTGCTGAGTTCGCCGGTCAGCCCCAAGGGTTACTCTGAGGCTATACGTTAGGGCTCCTCTTTCTCTACACCTGGGTCTCCACCTGTGGCCTTTGCTCTGCATTTGGACTGACTGTTGCAGCAGGAAGAACTGTGGAGTTCTGGGATACTGGTCACTTTATGGTCACAGCACTTTTTTTGTGGGCACACACACACAGACACACATGTGAACATACATACAGAGGCAAACCCTCATCCATGCACAGGTGCACACAAACAGCCAGTCCAAGTTCTGGGTCAGACTTGTGCCTCAGCAAATACAGCAAAGTACACCTGGAAGGTTCCAAACAGGGGTCCCTTGCCTCTCCAAAGGACATTTGGTTATGTTTGGGGATATTGATTGGCATCTCCTGGGAGAAAGGGAACAATTGGTTTCCATCCGGTTGAGGAGTCAAGCACAGGGTAGCCCCCTCCAACAGAAACTCAACCTTAAACGACAAAGGTGTGTGAGAGAGAATCTAGGCTAGGGATTTTCTCCACTGGTTACTGTTTCAGCCCCAGTGGCTTTGGCATTCTCTCCAGAGAAGAGGTCGCTGAACGCTGAGATTCTGTGCTCCTCTTGCTCTCGTGAGTGGGAAACGAGCTTTTTTTAATTCTGACTTCTGTATCTAATCACCTAAAACCATTTCTCCGATGGGGAGCTGTGGCCCCAGCCCTGGGCCCTTGAGTCAGAGACAGTTGTGCACACTCTCTTCCTGATTCTGACTTTAGAATGTCATTCTAACAGGACTCTTAGTGCCTAGCTTGCTTGGGGCTGACTGTCCCTGCTGCTGCACGGCTGGAGGAGTAGCTGTCCACAGCTAGCCCAGAATCACGTAGGAGTTAGCGTGGACTCGTTTTCCGGCGCTACATCTCCCCGCCCCTCCCCTTATTCTTCTTTCCCCACCCCCTTTTCCTTTTTTTCCTCTCACTCCCCCTGCGGCTTGCTGTCTCATGCTCCTCCCCACTGCCTGCTGTTCCATGCCCCTCCCCCACTGCTTATCCCAGAATTGATCACCCCTGCCATTTTTCCTGCTTCTGTAGACAGGCTTTACAATGATCCCAGTTTCTGCTCTTCCTGGCTGAGAACGAACCTTGATCATCCAGGACAGCATGACCACCATGTTTTCGCTTGGTGGTGGTGGGGTCTTGCTTACCACACAATCCCAGTTGACCCAGTTAGCTAACTGAGACCAGTGTTAGCCATCCACTGACCAAGCAATGGCCACCTGGCCCATTACTGAGTTGCCTCAGAACCCCAAAACTGGTTTATTTTGGGCATAGAACACGAAATAATAGTCTGATATTTCTGTATGAGTTAAAAAAAAATCTACATAAAATGCTCTGGTTGTTTTAAAAGGCAAACTAGAAAGCAATTGGGTGGGTGTGTGTTTTCAGATTTTCTTTAAATGATTTTTTAAATTGTTTTCATATCAAGCATGCATCCAAAGGACGAAACAGGAAGAAAAAACTTCAAAACTTTGTGTTGTAAAACTCCCCACATGGTAGTGCAGAAATGCCTAGGAAAAATTAGCCCCAATGATTTAATTTTGAAACTTCACAGGAAGAAGTTCAGTGAAAAGAAAAAGAAAAAAAAAAACTTGCCAGGCCTAACATATTAAACTAACTTAAACAAAATAACTCAATCATCCTGCGAGTTAGGATCTGCCATAATCTGGTTTATAGAACCAATATTGAGTAAGAAAGTCAAAATGATTTCTTTCTCTGTAAATTTTTTGGGGCTTTGTTTATAAATGCAGAAATTCCATCATAAAATATATGAGTTTTCTTTAAACCAAGCATGCAAAACATTAGGAATTCCTCCAAAATGGCAAGCAATTTATTCCTGTTTACTATATTTATTGCCTCCAGGGCGTCCATAAAGTCTGGAAACATAGGCAAATATAAACAGTGTGATCAAGGACATCTTCCGTCATAAAACAGCTAATAATATCTAGATCCTTAGGCCTCGTCACATCCTTGATAATCTCTGCTGTGTAGACTGTGCACGTGAAAATTCAGTTCCCATTTCCCAGGTTATATTCAAATGCACTGTCTAATTGAGAGTAAATATGTCTTCCTAAAGAAAAAAATAATAATAAATACATAATTTCATTTGTGTAAAGTTTTCTGGAAGTCAGAGTACATTGAAAATTAATAGCTGCAGCCGATAGTTTTGTGAAAATTTATCAGTTTTCTAAAGTGATTTCCATAAAATGGGATTTCTTTAGATTAAGACACAAAATAATGGCTGGGCAGTGGTGGTGCACGCCTTTAATCCCAGCACTTGGGAGGCAGAGGCAGGTGGATTTCTGAGTTCGAGGCCAGCCTGGTCTACAGAGTGAGTTCCAGGACAGCCAGGGCTACACAGAGAAACCCTGTCTTGAAAAAACTAAAAAAAAAAAAAAAAAGAAAGAAAAAAAAAGAAAAGAAATAAAGAAAAGAAAAAGACATAAAATAATGGAT